>SNVD02006613.1:0-25619 GCA_013180625.2 Boswellia sacra | reverse complement strand
AACGACCTTACTGCGATCACTGTTAGGGTCTCCCATTGACCATTTTTGTGTCTATATAAATCCTTGGCTTTAAGCTCTAAGATATGCTCACTTTCCTACCATGTAGTTAGTAACTAGGAAATTTTTTTTGGATGGGCTAAAAGAATTTTAAAAAAAAATTTGGTAAACCTCAATAGTAAAAAGATATTTTATTAATTTAAAAAGTATATCTAATTACGGGAACATATTGAACCTTACCCTTCTAAATATTAATTCTATATTAAAAATTAACTAATATTACTCTCTCTCTCTATATATATACATACATACATACATATATGTATATATATATGTATGTATGTATGCATGTATATATATATATATATATATATATATATATATATAAAGAATAAGATAGAACATTTTCAAAGTAGTGCTTTCCAGTATTTCAAATTGTTAAAATTCATTGATTATTAAATATGAAGAAATAGAACATAATATGAACATGAGAATTCTTTTTTAATATGGATGGAATGACAAAAGGAAAATACCTTTATATATAATTGTTTTATTTTAGGGATTGAATGAAAAGAGAAAATTATTATTTTCATAAACCTAATTAAAAAAGAAAACAAAATTGTTTTAGATCACTTCATGACAAGAGTACAATTCATGAGAGAGTATATAAATTTGGAAATAAATGTATATATAACTTTATTTTAAATGTTTTGAGTGAGCCATTTAATGAATCAACCAATAAATGGGGCTCACTTTTTTTAAAAACATGGTCAGCCAGCCAAGAATCCTTTGCAAGCCCCAAATCCAAGCAAAAACAAATTAATTATTAAAAAAAAAAATTCTTAAGCAATGCTCTTTTTCCTTCAAACCTCATGCTACTCTACTGAATTCTTTTAAAAAATCGCGGCTGGGTTTTGGCCCAGCCCAGCCCTTGCCTTCTTCCACACGGCTTCCTAGACACTTTTCTCTTTCTAGATTTGTATAGATTTGAGAATCTACCTCTCTAGAAGTATTTAATTAGACTTCCGGCGCATCGAATCTTGACTTGAGTGTTAAAAGGGTTTTCTTCAAAATTACCCCTGATTGGTCAATTTGTTTTCAGGTTTATTCTTTGCTTGTCCATTTGGGCAGTTAGACCGCATGCATCAACAATCATTTGGGCCAATCAGGGAGCGTGTATTGAGTGTGCGTGCTGACATGTCGTTAATGTGGCGCACTCTCTCTAGTGCCGGTTCCTTGAATATAAAGCATTTTGCATGGAATCCTATTTATCATCGTCTTTGCGTAAGAATAACACTATCACAACCTTCTTGCCTGACGAAAAAGGCTAAGATTAAAAAATTGAGTTGGCCTATATATATAAACACTTTAGTCAATCTTTAGAAGCAGTGCATTAATATGTACAAATTCTAATGTATAAAAATTAAAATATATTGATGAAGTTAATTATTAATATAACAATCAAGTACGAAGGCAACATCGAGGATTATCTGTTTCGAACCATTTATGATATCTTTATCAAATATATATATATATATATATATATATATATATATATATATATATATATTTATCTAAGTATTGATAAATACTCTTTTGTGACATTTAATTTTTGTAAAGATTGAAAAATATCGAAGTAGTAAAATGTAGTGTGGGCATATATAGTACTATGCATATAACTAATTTTATACTGTGCATCTAATATTAATGATATTGTATTAGATTAAGTTGTATGATGGATTATATGAATTGATTATGTATATATATAAATACATACATACATACATACATATATATATATATATATGGTTATAATTATTAAAAAATCATAAAAATTATTTTGACCTGTAATCAACTTACAACTAATTATATATGGTTATAGTTGATGAAGAGAGAACAAATAGATATACAAAATGTTATTATTAGATGTCACATAAATAATGTAAAATATTTGTATTAACTATTTTTTATTTATTCATCTATTTTGTTTATATAGTCATCATGTATGTTATTCCACAACCACAATACCTCTACCCATCTAATCTTACACACATCCAATAATTCATAATAAATTATACATCTTAAATGATTTGACATTACTTTAAAATTACTATATAATTTTTTTTCATCACGATAGTGCACCTAGGATTTTATATAAGAGAGAAAAGATTAAATATTTTAATTTTTTTATTATTATTTTTATAAACCTTAATGACATGAGAAATTTCATTAAAGATAAATATTTTAATTTTTTTATCATTATTATTTTTATAAACCTTAATGACATGAGAAATTTCATTAAAGATAAAATAATCTTAACCCTTAAAATAATCATATATAAAACAATAAATTAGATGAAAAATACTAATATTTGATTACTTACTCAACACATATACATTCATAGTTCTCCTTGATTAGGGTTCATATTTTGAAACATTGTATAATTATCTAACTATCAATGTTATCAAAAATATCTTTATTTATAATAAAAAAAATTAGGATTATAATTCAAAATTCGATTGCTGATTCTGGGATTAGTGATCAGAAGATTATACGAATTAATATCTGCACAACTTTGTTTTGAATATTTTGTAGAATTTTTCATTAGACATGACGTCTCATTTATGCATCATATTGATTAATTGCAACTATAAAACAAAATAAAGAGAAAGATACGATTTTTTTTCTTAACATCATGCCTAAAGACTACAATTAAATATTAATAATAACAAGTCTCAAACATTTTTTAATGATGTTTACATTTTTTAATCCAATTAATACAAACAAATAAAAAATAAAGAGAACGACATGGTACAGATTTAATATATAATTTAACTAATAAAATATATAAAAGATTTAGTTATCAGCGTTCAAAGGGAATTCTTCAAGTTTATCTTCTTTTGAAAAATCCCAATTGATTAATTACAAACAATTAAAGAAAAATATAGTGTAAGATATTATTTATACAATAGTAAATGAAAAAATAAATTTAAAAATATGATTTATAAAACACAAGTGAATACTGCAAAGGTGCTAAATATAAGATATATATGTTTTTATGGTATATTATCTAGGGAAAATTCAAAAAAGGGTTCAAATTTAAGTGTAGATTGTAAAAATGATACTGTCCCTAAAAATTTGCGTGTCATCACCCTCTGTTGAGTATGAGACACTACCAAACATTGTAGGACGCACCTGTCAGATATTGTTGGACACTGACAGACGTTGAACAAGATTATAGCATGCAAATTTTTAGGAAGAGGATTATTTATCAAAGAAGCCCCCTAATTTGGGTTATTTTTAAAATTTTCCCTATTATCTAGATGAAAAAGGGATTGTCCAGGTAGTGAAAGCATGAAGGCCATTGAAGGTCTAATAGACTAACAATTAGAAAAAAAAATGAAATACAATCTAAAAAATAGATTTTTAAGAAATAGTGTAACAATAATCTAGTTAAAATAATAGGTAGAAATTAAAATTTCGATTTCAAGGAGGGACCTCGGTCCCTTCATTGGTCCACCACTCAGGCTGCCTATTGAAAATCTATTTGGTAATCATCAATTAATATTTTAAAACTTAAGATAGAAATTCAAGATTAATAGTATTAATTTTTTAACTCCTCGTAATTCCCTAAACTTCTAACTTCGTTCTAGAGTAACTAAGTATACTATATCGTGCAAACATTAATAAACTAATGAATATAAGTCATGTGTACACATTATTTTCTTTTTTATTTATATTATATTGGATCATTTTCAAAGTAATTATCCACACACAATAGAATTTTATATTATTATGGAATAATACCATGTTTTGCCATGTAGTGAATCAACAAATTAATAGAAGCTCACATTATCATATTCTTTGTTTTCTAACTAAACATATAACATATGTTCTAATTTTGAGATTCTCTAAATTACAAAGCCTTAGACTAAAAAGTGGAAATCTTTATATATACTCTAGTAACCTATTTAATTAACCAAGACACGTCAAATTCTGAAGTAAATCCTACCTCACATTTGCGTCTTAGGAGCTATAAACATTTCCTTAAATTATCCCTTGCATGTGAACCATGCACGTAACAAGAATCAACAGTTTGAGCCAATAATAAGATTGTTTTCTAGCTTTTACCTGGCAGCAAGTTAAGAATAAAACGTACTACAACTCAAGAAGGATTCATAAATCAACTTTAGTAATATTTGCCTATATCAAAAATTACATTGCTCCAATTCTTACTGGTAGACTAATATTGATAAAACAAATTTGCAACTATATATCCAAAGTTTCGCCTACAACGGCGTGACTTCTTCTGTCCAAAGCACCCAAACCTCAGCTCCCACTCTCAACTTCAACATTGATGGGCATCAATGGCTAATTAACATCCAAAGAAGCATAAAGGAAGAGAGCCATAGTCATAGCGATGGTGAAACTCCCGTTGCCATTTTTGTTGTCCCCAGAAGCCTAATGGTCGTCAACCCAAATTGCTTTGTTCCACAACATGTTTCACTTGGTCCCAACTATTATTGGCATCCAGAAGTACATGATATGGAGGGATACAAGATTGCTGCAGCAAAGAAAATTCAGAACAATCTCAAAGGCAAAAATTTCAATGAAATTGCTGCCCGATTCACCAAGTTTGAGTCAAAGATTCGAGCATCTTATCAACTGTTCATTGTTGTACCCATGTAGTCTCCATTTGGATAGTCCCAATTTAGATTCACATATTGATTGGTTAAGGGAAGATCATGGGACTTATAAATGAAAGGAGTTCCTCCACCTAATAAACTAGCATTTTAGGCTGGATACTTACTCAATATATGGTGCCTATTTGTTGAATTGCAAGATGGAAGCGTAATAAGTGGTATTAGAGCCAACCCAAGATAGTAATGTGGACTCATTTGGTTCAGACAAGGATGGTATATATTGCGATCCACCAAGGCCTTGTCTTTGTGGGAGATTGTCATTGATTCAGACAAGAATAGCGCCTCCACTTACTAGGGCCTTGTCTAAGGAGGGGGATTGTTGCACCAATGGAGTTTCCATTTGGAGTCCCACATTGATTGGTTAAAGGAAGGTCATGAGACATATATATGAGAAGAATTCCTCCACCTAATAGACTAGTCTTTTGAGTTGGATACTTTATATATGATGACCTATTTGTTGAATTATTGTGTACAGACAAAAGCGTAAAAACTGGCATCAAAGCCAACCCAAGATAGCAATGTGGGCTCATTTGGTTCATACGATGATGGTGTTGCGGTCCATTGAGGCCTTGTCTTTGTGGGGATTGTCCTTGGTTCAGACAAGGATGGCACCTCCACCCACCAGGACCTTGTCTAAGGAGGGGGATTGTTATACTCATGGAGTCCCCATTTGGGGTCCCATATTGATTGATTAAAGAAATGTCATCCTATTTGGAGTCCCACATTGATTGATTAAAGAAATGTCATAGGACTTATATATAGGAGGAGTTTCTCTACCTATTAGATTAGTTTTTTGGGCTGTATATTTATTCTATATATAATGGCCCATTCGTTGAATTGTTGTATCCGAGACGGAAGCATAACATTCATCAAGTGTGATAGAGACACCCTGACTAGGGATGGCAATGGGGCAGGGCGGGTCCGGGGCGGCCGGTATCCATCCCCGCCCCGTTTAACTAATTTTTGCCCCGCCCCGCCCCATTGCCCCGTAACGGGGCGGGGCGGGGCGGGACAAAAAAAATTTGAGGAGACCCAGACCCGCCCCGCCCCGCCCCGCCCCGCCCCTAAACATTTATATTTTTACAATTACATCCCTATAAAATTTATACTTTTTACAATATCATCCCCATATAATATTTACATATGTACAAATAACTTCATTCTCAATTTTTCATCATATTATTTATAATTATGATCATTTTTTAATAATCATAAAAATAATATATCTTCAAACTAAAATCAAAATGTTTGCATATTATTATTTAATTTTATTAGTAATAATGTTACATATTCTATTAGAAATGATGTTAAAAGTATATTATTGATTATAAACTAATTAATTGACAAATTTTCAAATAGTTGGTAATATAATTAGATAACATGTTGATTTAATTTCAATATAATAATAGTAATAATATGATTGGCATATTCATATGTCAATTAGTTAACATTATAAATATTTATAAAACATTAATAATTTAATTAATTAATTTCAATTACGATAAATCATATATTTAAGGTTATAAGACTATTTTTATCATTTTTTGTTTATATATTTAGAAAATAATATATTGGTTATATTAAAAGTATACATTTTCAAAATAATCTTGATAATATTGTAATAATTTAATTAGTATTTAGTAATCTGTATCAAGATTGTAATATTGTATATATTACACAAATTTAATTATTATAAAATATAAATATTTAATTACCATTTGATTTTTTTATTAGTAATAATGTTACATACTCTATTAGAAATAATATTAAAAGTGTATTATTGATTGTAAACTAGTTAATTAATAATTTTTTAAATAGTTGATAATACAATTAAATAATTTTTCAATAGCATGTTGATTTAATTTTAATATAGTAATGGTAATAATATGATTGATATATACCAATTAATTAACATTATATATATTTATAAAATATTAACAATTTACTTAATTAATTTAAATTACGATAAATCATATATTAAAGGTTCTAAGATTATTTTTATTATATTTTTATTTACATATATAGAAAATAATATATTGATTATATTAAAAGTATACATTTTAAAAATAATATTGTTAATATTGTAATAATTTAATTATTACTTAGTAATCTATATCAAGATTGTATATATTATCCAAATTTAGTTACTATAAAATACAAATATTTAATTATCATTAATTACCATTTGATTTTATTAGTAATAATATTACATACACTATTAGAAATAATGTAAAATGCGTATTATTGCTTGTAAATTAATTAATTGACAATTTTTCAAATAATTGATAATACAATTAAATAATTTTTTAATAGCATGTTAATTTAATTTTAATCTAATAATAGTAAAATATGATTGACATATGCCAATTAATTAACATTATATATATTTATGAAACATTAATAATCTAAGTAATTAATTTAAATTACGATAAATGATATATTTAAGGTTATAAAATTGTTTTCATCATTTTCTATTTACATATTTAAAAAATAATATATTGATTATATGAAAGGTATACATTTTGAAAATAATATTACTAATATTGTAATAATTCAATTAGTACTTAATAATATATATAAAGATTGTATATATTATACAAATTTAATTACCATAAAATACAAAATATTTTATTTGTCATTATAACATGATCAAATTGATGTTAAAGATGTTAATTATTAAGTAAAATATAACTTTTATTAAAGTATTTTTATTATTTGTAAAATTATTAAGAGTTCATATATATGAAAAATTTAACAAAAATAACTTAGAAAATTATTTGACAGTCCTAATAGTTTAAAATATTACAAATGCACCCCTATATCTTGCGGGGCGAGGCGGGTCAACGGGTCCAAGAGCCTTGCCTCGGACCCGGATCCGCCCCGGCCGGGGCAAAATTTGTTTGCCCCGGACCCGCCCCAAAATATTGTTTTGACGGGTTTTGCCCGCCCTAGACCCGGCGGGGCACACCGGGGCCCCGGACCCGCGGGGTAAATTGCCATCTCTAACCCTAACCTGGATGCTAGCTGTAGATGCGGCATTCTTGCTGGAGTTTCTTCCCATATACAACATGCAAGAAGAGACGCCGTCCAGAAGCAATGCGCCAGCAATTTCACAACATGATCATGTTCATGACGAAATTTATGATCTGGAAGAACGATTAATGTCATCACATGTACATGATTATGCAGGGACCAGACATGCTCTTAATGTAATCATAAGAGATATAATGATGATCGAGAACGAAATTCCGCTTTTTGTTTTGCGTGAGACGCTAAAATTCCAATGACAATCAGATGACTCAGCCAATGCGTCTCGTTGCATTCAATGTTGAAGGGCTTCTGTAAAGACGTTGCCACAAATTCACAGTACAAAGCGTGCCCACCTCCTCGACTACATGTACCAGATGATTCTTCCCAAAATTGATGAACAACTAAACAGGCACTTTACTAACGCGGAAAGTGATCAGCTGGTGAGTCAAAGCAAAAAGCGCTAGCAATTATCTTGGTGGAACGAAATTCAAAAGATTTTGTACAAGATTGCACATATACTTCCTTGGAATTTCCTCTCTAAACAAGAAATTGAGGGTTCGAGCTCCGAAGTGAATCATGACATGCACAAATCAGAGGAAATAGCAATTCCGTCCGTCACAGATCTCTCAAGAGCTGGGGTCCTTTTATCTACTGATAATGAAGATAAGTTTATCTAAACCATAAGTTTTGATGCAACGAAAGGTAAATTGAACCTCCCAACAATCAGTTTAGATGCAAACACAGAGGTGGTGTTGAGAAACTTGGTAGCGTATGAAGCATATTTCGTCACATCAGGTCCATTATATTTTACTCGTTAACTGAAGTGACGAATGGGATAATCGATACAGGCGAGGATGTGAAGATTCTAAGGGAAAAATGGATCATCTTCAACCATCTGAAAGGCGATGAAGAGACAGCCAACTTGTGGCATGGTATGAGTAGGTCTGTTAGACCCACAAAAGTGGCCGAGTTGGATCGAGTAATCAAAAATGTCAATGGATATTACCATCGCCGATGGGTGATTAGATTCAAAAAATGCCTGAGCTTTTATGTTTATGAATCTTGGCAGTTTCTCACATTCCTGGCTGCAGTTGTGGTGGTACTGTTTGAGCTGTGTCAAGTTCTTTGCTCCATCTACGATTGCACTACCATACTTCGTTTCAAATAATCCGATCAGCAGTGACATCCTCGCTTGCATGCCTGGATTCAATTTCTTTTATTTCTGACTGCAATAATAAATGTTTTCTTTTTCACTCTTTTGTGTGTGTGTGTGTGTGTGAGACTAAATGATCCTTGAACAGGAATTTATCCCATGCCTTTCTTGTTTGTACGTGCAATAAAAAAGTTTGTTATTGAGTGCTTTTTATATATTTTCCAAAGAATATGCTTATCATGATTGTATATGATTGTTTATACTCGTCAAGAATATCATAGTATAAATAATGTTTTCCTTTTTTTTTTTAACGAATTCTTTATCATCTTAAAGTATGATATCCTAGTTTTCGCTTCTTTGTCTATTAACTGATGGATGCTAATTATGTCAGTTTTGAAGTATCCCATGATTGTACCATTATTTACTTAATTAATTTTAATTTGAAAATATATGAAGAGAATATAAAGAGTTTCAAGGTGCGGCATCTTTTTTTTGGATTACCCCAAGCTTCAAAGACCTTTAATTTCCAAAAGCATTCAGTTAGAAATAAATTGCAGGGGCCAATTTTGGATTTGGTATCTTACGCAACAGAAAAGAAAATCAATAAATATTTTACCATTAAATATATATACACACATATCAACATTTGTGGCTGATGAAGAGATTAGAGACACGTAATCGTGAGCATGTCAAAACGATTAGAGATGTTCAATTTAAATATTTTAGGATAGATTTGTTTTTAACGAAGCGACAAAATTTTGAGTGTGTATCACTCGCTACGTGAGGATATGTACAATTTTAATATTTTTGGAATATTACATACCTGAGGTAAAAGAGAATACTGCGTATGAGATTACTTAAAAGGGGAAAGATCACAAAGGCAGCATTTCCAAATATTTCTTAAGAAAGCAAAACATAGTGGATTGGTTAGAGTACATCTGATGTACTATATAAAAAAAATATAATTTTTATATACTCATTTAAAATTTTTATATACTAATTTACAACTTTTATATTTAATATATTAGTATATGAGATATACCACAGCCAATCCCACAAGTTAAAAAAGAAAAAAAAAAAAACACTAACACACACCAAGCTTGAATCTACAGAGAAACAAAAAGGGAGCATTGCAGAAAATCTACCCTTTAACTATTACATATGCAGTTAGCCAATCAAGGTATATATGTGAGATCTATGCACGCTAACAGCAACATAATTAAATAAAGGGTTAATTATAATTCCCCTCCTAAGGTATTGAATTAAAAAAGATCGTCCTTGAGGTTTTGATCATTGCATAATTGCCCTCTCAACTAAGAATCCTGGTTGGCAAATTTAAAGTGAAAAGGTAAAATGGTGATTACAAGTGTATATAAATAAACTTTCAGATATGAAATGTCTTCAATAGCCTCTAGATAAAATAAAACTTATCTAAAATAATTAACAAAAAATCTCTCTCTACCATTTTTCTCTTCGACTTCCCTTTCTCTCTTTTTTCTCTTCTCTCTTCTCTCTTCTGGTTGTTTCCTCCTTTATTTCTTTTCTTATCCAAATAAATAGCTAAATATTTGGGTTTGTACAATGGATTATGTTGGGAGATTGGGTTTAGGGATGGCAAAACCCAGGGCTGCGACTGGGGACCCCGGCATAATGTTTTTAAATCCGGCCTAGGGAATTTCCCCGAAAATTTTTTTTGGGGCTGGGGCCACAACTGGGTTTTTTAACCCCGGGTTGTATAAATTTTTTTTTTTAAAATTCTGAGGTTTTTTTATGATTTATATATAAGTTTGACACTCAAGCTTTGTTGTAAATGGGTTGTAGCCGAGTGGTGTGCAACGTGGTTCTATGTGAATCAAGAGGGAGGGAATGGGTTTGAGCTATTGGAAGTGTGGTAGCTTACTAATTCTAAGGCTTTTTTGTAATATATATATATATATATATATATTAATTTAAACATATTAATTTCAATTGCATACTTGGGTTTAATTTTGGGTCCCCAGCCCTGGCATCCCCACCTCGGCCGGGGCAGAAAATTTCACCTCAACCCCGGCCAAAGTTCCCTATTTTTCGGGTTATTATCCGGCCCCGACCGGGTCAAATTGCCAGTCTTAATTGGGTTGGTGGTGGCTGGAATCAAACTAAGAAGAATAAAAATTGATGGAGCGGAGCAAATTTACATGGGCCTTTTATTTGGGTTTGGACTGTCTCGAGTCTTAAGCCGAGAGAGCCTTTATCTCGAAAAAATGGTTACAGGGAACTCAAGGGACAGTTGGAAGCTTTGGTTGCCACACTAGCTTGGATGATTAACGTGTAGAAAAATGATGTGTCAAGAAGAAGAAATTCAAACTGTGATATGATTACACCTAGAGACATACAAGCCAAATAAAAAATCTATGAATACGGGATCTCAAGAAAAGAATGAGAGAGAGAGAGAGGGGTGAGGAACACGTTAAGGATACAGGTGAAACTCAACATCCACATTGGTGCATGCTTTCATTGAGAGCCAAACTCATGCATGAATCAAGAAAATCAAGAATCCAAACATCTTGCACCTAATGAAGAGCCAATTTATGAATCAAGAATCAAATCTCACTGGCATAACAAAAGAGCAAGATATGACAACTTTTAATCATTTAAGTGGTGAAGAAAAACTGCACAATTAAATTTGCACAGCGAATGGAACGAATGGAGAATTTCTTCCTTCAAAAAGAATCGAAGCAGCAAAAAAAGTCTTATCAAGTTCAAAAGAAACAAGATACCTCAACAAGATCTATAATCTTAGAAAAACAATACATTGAACACCCTGAAACTAGTAGACAAAAGGAAGATATATTTGAATTTGTTAAGGAAAGATGCAGAATTATCAAACTCATTATCCAACGAAGATGTCAAGTTGCCATTCTTTAAACTCATAGCAAATCAATCTTCTTAGCAGGGGTGGAATAAAAATTTGGAGAGAATTATTGATTAAAAGTTTCAAGCCATAAAAACAAAAAGATATACAAATGGAATATGATACGATGTTGGCTGCAAATTCTTCTTTAACTGTTGAAATTTTAGCATCTCATCCGCCAAAAAAGTTTGTTATACCTAGATTTCGATATTACACTAAAACTGTTGACCCAATTAATCGAATAAGTCATTACAGACCGATTATGGCTCTATATGAGCATTATGATGCATTGATGTGTAGGATCTTTCCTTCTAGTTTTTAGTTTGGACGGGGGAGCTTTAGATTGGTATAAAAGTCTTCCTTCACATTAAGTATCCAATTTTTCAAAGTTCTGCTCATCATTCATAATGCAGTATTCAACTTATAAAAAGATCAAGAAAATGACTAATCATTTGTTTACAATCCAAATGAAGCAAGGTTAATCCCTTTGAGAGTATATTAGAAGATTTAGGCACGAGCTCACTAAGGTAGATAATTGCAATGAAAAGTTAGCTATAACAACATTTAAAAGGGGTTTGCCTCCATTCCATCCCCTGTTTGATTCAATAGTGAAAAAAATAAGCTAGAGTATGCTTAATCTTCTAACAAAGCACAAAAATATGTTACCTTAGAAGAAAAGAAAGATAGCTTATTAATGAATCAAGTGGTAGATTTGGAATTCAACTAGAACGATATACTACTTGATAACTCAAGAATTATACACTTTTTAGTACATTTTTTATTAGTTAATTAGTTTGTTTTCAAGTTAAATGTGTTCGTTTTTGTTTTGTTTTGTTTTAAGTTTATTTGGTTATAGAAAGCGAATGAAAGCAATCAAAGCAAATTTGAAGCAAAAATATTCAAATTTCGCTTCTATCAGGCAACCAACTTCTCAGAATTAACTGTGTTAATCTACAAAGAATCAGATTATAAGCCATATACCATTGGAAAGCTGTGGATGTTTAGTTTCTGTAGAATTTTACGGTTTGTAGATATGAGTTGTGTAATGAAAGTTATGATCAAAAGAGTGAAGGCAGCGCAAAGCAGAAATTCTGAAGAGTTGAAACAGAGTATATAAGGCAGAAAGGTTACGTCCCTAAGCTATTTTCTTTGTGCCACTATGCAACAAGGACTTGAAATCATGATTTTTTTCTATTTTGGAGTCCTGAAACCCTAGACCTATAAATTAGACCTCATAGAACGTGTTTGGGAGTGCCAATGGGCCAAGGAGGCCTAGGAAGACGGCTGGGAACAAGATTTCTTCATCAACTTCTAGTTTTTCTTTCTTTTCTCCTTGTTTTTTTGTCTGCAAGTATGATTTGTGTTTTGTTTACTCTGATTATGAAATAGTTTTCGTTTCTAGGGTTAGGATGTAGCCAAGTTTGATACTCTAATTATTTTTACTTCAATATCTTGATGTTTATTCAATCTTTGTTGAGTGCATTAATTATATGCTTAATGCTTGTGGAAGTTTGATCACCTCTTGCATGATATGAGGTATAAATTAGACTGAGAAGTTGATTTATATTAGTCATTGATTAATTTGCCATAAATTGATATGAGATAGAGATATAATTGTGATTTGTGCAACTGTGTAATTTTTTATACTTAATGGTGTGTTTATAGGTTTTTAGATGAGACAGAGATGTGATTCTCCCTATAAATATTCATTGTTTTTGCTTGAGAAAGAATAACAAATACATTGGTGAAAATGGTTAGCAACAGGTGAATAAACATTGATTTTATTGAGTTGAAAGATTAGAGTGGATAACTTAGATGAAGTCTAATACCCTAGATCTTTGTTCAATGGATTTTTATCAATTTATTAAGTGTTGTTTACTTTTATTTATTTTCTCAATTTAGTTCAGTTATTTAGTTTACTTAGTTGATTTGAATTTCCATTTAATTTTCATTGTTCAAATAAAATTAGAGTTAAATACAATTGGTAGTTAGTAACGCAATCCTCATGGAACAATACTCTACTTATCACTTCATTACTTGTTACGATTCTGTGCAGTTGCGAATTTTGCATAACAAATTTTTGGTGCCGTTGCCGGGATTATTTGTTTTACTAATATCAAGTTAAATAACTCTATTTTAATTTGAATTTGTTTTCTTTTTAGTTAATATTTTGGTTTTGTTTTTGGTTGTTTGCGTGTTGATTGTAGGCACTTGATTATCAAGTTTAAGAAGCTATAACAACCGACCATGGGAATTGACTTCACAACTATAGATGAATTAATATATCAAGAAGAACTTGCAGCATTAAGAGTTCAAGTAGCAGCCTTATCAAGACAATTGGGAAATTTGAATGTGAAAGTAGTGTGTGAGTTTTGTGGCAGGAATCATTGTTATGTTAAGTACCAAGTTGGGAACCCCTTTGCAGTCCCAAGCACCAACCAAACCAACTATGTGCCAAACTTTCAAGGGCGGCAATACTATCCTTACTTAAACACATATAACTCATCTTGGACAAATTATCACAATTACTCATGGGGCAATGATCAGAACTTTTTTAATTCTCCATATGTTCAGCCTCAAGGGGAGGAAAGTATATTGGAGGAAGCTCTTACTCAACTCAATGCCAATGTTTCTAAATTTTCAGAAAGCACTTCTCAATTCATGGTGGAGTCAAAGATTATGCAACAAAACCATGAAGACTCCATGAGAAATCATGAAAGGATAATGAGCCAAATAGAGAGTTTGATTTTAGCAGAGCCTCCAAAAGCATTGACGTGAAACATTGAAACAAATTTTGAGAGGAGATGAAGGTGACTGTATTGACAAGTGAGAACAACTTGACCAACCCCATGACAATTCCAAGGAAGCTGAGAATAGCCACCATACATGATAATTTGAGGAGAACATTGAGTAGCCATATCCAACAACATCACCACCTCCATATGTGCCACCAATCCCTTTTCCCCAATATTTCAAAAGAAGCGATTCAGATAAGCAATTTTCTAGATTTCTTGATGGTTTTAAGAAATTATATATTAACATTCCTTTTGTACATTTGTTGGAACAAACACCAATATTTGAGAGAATTATGAAATAAACTTTGTCCAACAAAAGGAAATTGGGAGAAAATGAAGTGATGATGCTAAGAGAGAACTGTAGCACTACTTTGCGAAAGAAATTTCCTTAGAAATTAAAAAGTTCAGGGAGTTTTTATTGTCACATTAGAAAAGAATTTTATAAATTTGATGCTAAAATTATTTTGATGGCATGGTCTATCTTTAAGAAACCTTGTCTTGATAGAGCAACACCAACGACAATCTCTCTTCAATTAGGTTGCAAAAAATAAGCTAAAATTTGAAGATCTTGATACCAACACTTCAAGGTTGCAATCATTACTTCAAGAAAATCTTGAACTCGAGCTCAAACCACTAACTCTTGAAGCAAAATCATGTGAGGAGACTCATTTGGTCTCCAATGAAGCTGCCTATGTCTTCAAAATTTCAAAGAAGATTTTAACCTCAACTCCTATTGCTGTTGCACCGGAATGAATTACCTTCAATTTGCATTTGGAAGTGGATACAAGTTCTCAAAAGCTTCATCATCAAGAGTCCACTTTCAAACACAAATTTAGGGAAGTCCTCTATGCTTCCTTTCTTTTTATTTCAAAAGTTCTCTTTATTTTAGGGTATTTTGCTTTGGTTTGAATTATCTTAGTGGTGTTGCTATGTGTGTTTTTAGCTTTTGTTTGTTGAATTTGGTTATATGTTCGTGTTTGTTTAGTCTTGTTTATTTAGCTCTTTTATAATTCAGAAAAAAGTTGTTTAGTTTTGTTTGTGATTGAAATTTTTTATGGCCTATGATAAGATGATGATTGAATTGAAGCATAACTCTTAGAAAACGATAAATGATGCATAAATATGTGTGCTTGGCTTATTTGTTAATTTTTGCTTTACTTTAATTCCTTGAACACAAATTGAGCATATAGCCATGATCGTTGAGTTGTTTGTGTATTTAGAGAAGGTTTATGTGATTTAAGTTTTTAATTATATCTCAATGGATTCTTGAACCTGTTTGATTGTCACTTGAGGTGAAATCCCAGGCAACACAACATTAGGAAAATTATTTAGGCCATCTTTAGATCGTTTGTGCCTTTCTAGCCAACCCAAGATTCAAATTGATCCCTAGTTGTCCCCTTTGAGCCTATTGAAGCATTTTCCTTTGTTAACTCACAAATATTTATTCGAGCCTACATTGAGTTATCTAAACGGTGTCCCTTACTCATAAGCATGTAGATTATCAAAATTATATTTTGAGCTATGCTATGATTTTAGGAATTTATGGAAGGTTGGGTGGAGTTATGAGCTTTTAAAAGATAGTTTTATTGTATTTGTGAGGCTTTTGAGTTAATTGTGATTTTGTTCTTTCTTGTAAAAAAATAAAATAAAATTGAGAGATACACCTTTGGTACATAAAAAAATAATAAAATGAGTTTGAAGGTGTAGTATCTCTAAGTAAAAAATTAAAAAAAAAAAAGAGTGGAACAAAAGGATAATTGAAAAGAAGCATTACCCTTTAGTGATTATAAGAAAGAAATAAGTTTGGGGGTACTGTTTTTTATGGAAAGCAAATAAAGGGAAAAAGGTTGATTGAAACTAAGTTTGGGGGAGCTACTTAGTGAATTCTTATTGCAGGATTGAGTTCTACATAGTCTTGGGTGATTTATGTGTTTTATGGGTAATTTGAGCCACATAAATATCTTTTATCTATGCCTGCACTCTAGCCAAACGTTACAAGCTTAATAAAGTCCTATTTGATACTTGATGTTGTGTTTGTCTATATTAGTGGAGAGTGACACGAAAAGCAGATCTATGGAGTTCTTATACTCATATTTCTATATTTAGAGGTCAACATGATTCGCTTTTACGCATAAACTCATCCTATATGAGATTGGCTAACCACACATACACACTCTTAAGGAATTAAGGGTGACCAAGGCTGACTATGAGCAAAAATTACAGACAATTGCAGAGTTTTGAATTTTCTTTGAGTTATAATTGAATAGAATCCTTGAAGCCTATCAAAAATTCAAAGCAATTTAGCTATTTAAGATTTGTATTTGTTATTTTGTTTTTCTTTCGTTTGCTTGAGGACATTACCAACAAAAGGAGAACAAAACCAAAAATAAATAAATAAATAAATAAAGTTGGAAGAAGACAATATAACAAAAATTAACAGAACCAAAGGGAATTTACTCCACTCAAATTGCCAATTAGTCATGTCCTATATCAAACTAGGAATAAACGGTGGCTCAAAAGACCACCTCCTCTTGATCCCATATCTTAGGAAGGTTTATTGAAAGATCGCTCCAAGTACTGCTCATTCCATAAAGATATTAGACATATCTTAGAAACTACATAGAAAATTTAGTCTTACAAATGTTACTTGAAAAGAGTTTTTAATGAAAAAGATAAGCGCCAAAAAGTTCAACCAACATCGTCTAAGTCATCAAACCCGCAGTTTCAAAATTGGAGCATGTAATTAATACTATTGTAACAGAAACACCATTACAAGGGTCAATTACCAATTATAAGGAAAGAAAGGTTCACTACAAAAGAAGGTTTTTCTGGGACGAAATAAATAATTTTCAAGTGCAGAAATTTCTGATGACTGAATAATTAAATTTTCAAAATCTGATCTCGATCACATTCATGCTTGTCATCATGATTCACTTGTTATCTCTATTCACATGGGAAATTATTTGATTCGAAGAGCATTAATTGATAATGAAAGTTTAGTTAATATCTTATTTTTCTCTACCATTGAAAAAATGGACATAAAGGTCTTACATAGAACTTTAAAGGAGCAACCGTTCGTTGGTTCTATGGTGTTGTAGCATATTCACTAGGAACTTTTCAACTTCCAATGATAGCCACATAATTAATTTTTTAACAAGTTTTTTGGTAATAAAATCATCCTCCCCGTATAATGCTATATTGGGATGAACTTGGCTACACCAAATGCAAGTAGTTTCTTCGTCTTTTTATCAAGTTTTAAAGTATCCAACTGGTGATGGGATAGCCGAGATAAAAGGTGACTAAGCTACAACACGTATTGGTCTCATTCATGCTTTAAAGGAAGCTAAAAGAATGATGAAAGGAAATCTGTTGCTGAATCGTTTGATCAAGTTACAGATTCAAGTTCAAGATTCAGATTTGGATTCGAAGAAAGGGACATGGAATAATGATATGTATGAAAGAAGTTCCAATAGATCTCTTGAATGCTGATCAAGTGTTATAGATAAGAGGATCTTACATCCTAATATCAGAGGAAATTTACTTGAGTTTTTGAAGTTCAACATTGATGCCTTTGCATGGGAACTCAGAGATATGGTAGGTATTAATCCTTCAGTAATCCATCATAAATTATCAGGGGACCTAGCTATCAAACCTATCAAATAGAGATGAAGGAGTTTTGCTCTAGAACAAGAAGTAATAATCACATAAAAGTAGAGAAGTTATTAAAAGCGAATTTCATGAAAGAAGTGTTGCATCCAGCATGGTTAGCAAATGTGGTTTTGGTGATAAAGAAGAATGGAAAATGGAGGATGTGTATTGATTTTACTAATTTGAGTAAAGCATGCCCCAAAGATAGTTATCCACTTCCTAGATTTGATCAATTAATTGATGCAATAGCTAGATACCGATTGTTAAAATTCTTATTTGAGTATAATCAAATACAAATATATGCTCAAGATCAAGAAAATATATTGGTCTCTCTCGGTTTTCGCTCTCTCTTCCCAAAACAAATAATTGAACTTATTACTAATATATGTTGCCTTTTCTCGGTTTTCTCGGTTTTCGTACTCGTTCTCCCACTCCGCATTGATATTCTCTAGAAAATTCTCCGCACTTCTCAATTGAATATAAAAAAATCAACATTAATATATTATGTTTTAATAACTTTAATGATTACTTTTCATTCTTTGTCTCCCATTTTAACTTAAATTATTATATTTATATATATCATTCATTCTCTTTGCAACCGTTTTTTGTTGCTTGAAAATTAAAAAAAAAATCAACCTTGCTTTATTATTTTTTCAAAAGGCAAGGTACTTATGAAATTAATGCTTTGTCTCGACCTAAAGTAAAGTCATCCGCACGTGTTTCTAGTGTTCTCTTTAAGCTTATTATGAAAATTAATTTGTCTTTTTATATATATAAAACTAATAGGTTGAACTTCAAACAAAATTTGATCCAACTTCTTTTATATACAAAACTAATGGGCTAGATAAAAAGCAACTTGATGCAACTTCAAACAAAAAATTTAACCCGAAGCAAATTTATCAAATAAAAATATTAACCTAAAGAAAAAATTGGTCAATAGAGTCATTACAGAAGGGGTCATAACATAACGTATTTTCAAATATAAATATTTTTAGAATTATTTTTAATATTTATTTATGTTATTTATTTCAATTTCTTTTGGTGTCTATTTTAGATTAGGAGTTTTAGGATTTATTTTATTTTAGGAAGTTAATATTATTTTGATTCTAAGGCTTTTGTCCTATGTAAATGGACCTAAACCCTAAATTAAGTTAATAATGCAGTTTCATTATCAATAACAATTGGAGATAATTCATGTTTCAAGAAATGTACGTCTTATTATTTATTTTTTTTAATCCTTCGCTTCCCTCTTTGTCACTGTATATTAAAATTGGGCAGCTTGGGTTCGATGAAATTGTAGGGAAATTTTTTTTTATTACTATTATTTAATTAAGTTATGAGTTGCATGAAAGATGAATTAAATAAGTGTTTCTCAAACAGCAGTGCCTTAACAAAATATTATAAGGCAAGTTGTCTATGTGAATTAAGATTGCTTTAACATTAAATATTACATTAAATATAATGCTATCATTACAAACTATCTATGTAAATCATGTGTCATGATTTGTTAGAATAATTAGACTTAAATTTTAATTATATTAATTAATATCAATGATATGACAATTATTTAATGATGTCATATTGATTTGTATAAATAGTTTGTAAGACTAGCACCACGCTTAAATTTATGAATTATCTTCTTGCTTTCCACCTAATCCATTGCATCCACCACTCAAAACCTCTGAAGCATAATTGTTAAAAGCTAAAAGTTCCTTGAGGCTCTAGTTTGTAAAACAAATATTGATTAATTCTTCTATGCAATCAACCGTGGCTTCAAATCCAAATCGAAACTTCGATGAGAATTAATGGATTTTTGGCATTGTTCTAGCTCTTGAAAAAGGGCTTGAAAGTGATCGACCACAAATTCCTGTAAGCATATTTAATGTTCCCAAAACCTTAATGTCCAACGATCCTACTTCATACACTCCACAAGAAGTGGCAATTGGTCCTCAACATTTCTGGTGTCTAGAGGTCTATGATATGGAGAGGCACAAGCTTACTATAGCAGAAAGAACTCAAAGACTTCTCCATGGTGATCAGAAGTTCAAGGACGTTGTTAATCAAATTCACAAGCTTGACCCCAAAATTCGAGCATGCTATCACAAGTTACTAAATTTTAGTAGTGACATTTTAGCTTGGATGATGGCCATTGATGCATCATTCTTTCTAGAGTTCCTTCACATCTATGTCATTAAAGAAGGTAAGGAAAGTGGAAGCATGTCCTTATGTGCACCAACAAACACTGTTCAAAATGCCATTCGAAGAGACATGGTGATGCTTGAGAATCAAATTCCCCTTTTTATGTTTTGAGAAAGATGCTTGATATTCAATATTCATCTTCAAAATCAATTGAAGAGGTTAATTGGCTTCTACGAAGAGGTTTCCCCTTCCAAGACGATGAAAAACTTGTCGTAGATCCTTTTAACAGAATCTACTCAGTTGCTGGACTACTTGTATAATACAGTTGTGTCCAAAGCACAACAAATCAAGATAACTATGTTCGAAGATAAAGGCGAAGCCAAGTAACCCAAGGAATTTTTCGAAGACCCAACTTATGTGAAAGAGGTCCTAAGTAGGGTCTAGAAGATGGTTTCAGGGATTAATAAAGGCTCGATCAAAAAGGTTCTAGAATCACAACCTGTTCAATTCCTTACAAAGCTCTCCAAGCTTTTAGGAATTTTAACCTTAGCACAACGTGCACAAGATTCATTATTCTCACAATACAATGAGGGGAAGAGTCTAGAAAATGAGAGTTATGGGTCAATTAATAGCAATTAACAAGCCTCCATTAGTGGAGGGAACCACAGTTCCTCTTTTTCCACTTTGAAGACTTATTTCTCTTCTATCCTTAAAATATTCCAAAGTTGTTGCCCATTTCCTCATTGTCAATGATCAGGTAGTATCAAGCCCAAGAGAAGTCTTGCATTGAATGAACACCTCCCTTGTGATAAGCTTAGTTATGATATTTGTCATGTTGTCGTCTGTGTGAACCTTCTAAAACAAGATTTGACCATCTTCCAAAACTTCATGTATGAAGTGAACTCAGTCTCAATGTACTTTGTCTTTGACTGAAATATCGGGATTTTAGCCAAACATATCGCACTTTGACTATCATAATGGATCACAATCACCTTTTGTCGTACTTAAAAATCATCAAGTAATCTTTTTAGCCAACTAGCTTCTTTATAAGCTTCCATATCTGTCATATATTAGGCTTCTATAGAAGACAATGCAACCTTGGATTGTAACATAGACATCCCACTAATAGCTCCTTTTGTCATAGAGAATACATAACCGGTGTTAGACTTTCTTTTATCTTAATCTCTTGCAAAATCTAAGTCCACAAATCCAACCAACTGCAAATTTCGACTACTATAACATAATGCAGCCTTTGAAGTATCTTTTAAGTAACGAAGAATCCACTTCACTATAGCCCAATGATCTCTACCCGGATTAGCCATGTATTTACTCACAACTCCCACTACATGTGCAATGTCGGGTCTAGAGATTCTGAGTCCACGAAACCAACCAACTACAAATTTTGACCACTATAACATAATGTAGCCTCTGAAGTACCTTTCACGTAACGAAGAATCCATTTCACTCTAGTCCGATAATCTCTACTTGGATTAGTCATGTATTTACTCACAACTTCCACTGCATGTGCAATGTCCGGTCTAGTATATGTTATGAAAAACATAAGGCTCCCAACTATCGATGAATATGGTACTCGAGACATATTTGCTTTCTCTGCTTCAATACTGGGTGACTATTTGAAGATAATTTATAACCAATTGGATTTAGAGTACTGACTGGCTTAACATCTCGCATATTGAAGTGGCATAAGATCTTTTCAACATATCTTCTCTAAGTTATCCAGACTTTCATGTTCTTTCTATCTCTAAATACTATCATCCCAAGAATCCTACTAGCATTTCCTAAATCTTTCATGTCAAACTCCCTAGCCAAACAAACTTTCAAGTTTGCAATACCATTTGAATCGGTACCAATAACTAACATATCATCCATATATTATAACAATATCATGAAGTTACCATTACCATGACTAAAACAATAGGCATAATGATCAGCTTCACATATTCAAAGTCCGAAGCTCAAAAATAAAAGAATCAAATTGCTCATACCAATATATTGGCCTCTGTTTTAAACCGTATAGCGATTTGGTCAACCTACAAACCAAATTCTTTTTGTTTTGATCAATAAAGCCTTCTAGGTGAGTCATATTTTCTTTATTAAAATAATATCTCGACTAATAATAACCTTATGGGTAGTAGGGTCTCGCATTCTGTACCCTTTTGTTCCATCTGCATAGCCAAGAAAGACACAATTTTTGGATCTTGGATCCAGCTTAGTCCTATGCTTTTTGGGAATCCAAACATAAGTATCACAACTAAATATACGGAGGAGTGAATAATTGACAGGTTTCTTAGATTGTATCTCTTCAGGAATCTTTTACTCCAATACAGTACTAGGAGAACAATTTACCAAGTAATATGCGATATGTATTGCTTTTGCTGAAAAACATTGTTCTAGCCCAGTATAACTTAACATGCTACTAGCACGATCCATGGGTGTACAATTAATCCTTTCGGTCACTCGATTACATTGTGGAGTTCTTGGAACTGTCAGATATCTCACTACGTCATGCTTATTACAAACTCCTTAAACTCTAATGTGATGTACTCTCCTCTATTAACGGTTCTTAGACATTTAATCTTCATTGCCTTTTGATTTTCCATCAAAGCCTTAAACTGTGTAAAACAATCAAAAGCTTCAATCTTCCTTTCAAGCATATACATCCAAACTTTTCTAAAGAAGTCATCAATGAATGAGATAAAATACTTTGCACCTCCAATAGATGCAACAAAAGCCTCCCAAATATCAAAATGTATCAAGTCTAAAACATCCTTACTTCTAGTAGTGGATGAACGGAAACTTATTCTATGATGCTTTCCATAGAGACAATCTTCACAAAAAGTCTAAATCAATAGATTTTAATCCAGGCAGTAAGTTTCTATCAAGGGGTAACTTCAATCAATATGTGCCTTAAACATCTATGCCAAATTGATGTCGAATTTGTCACAGCATTATAGCTTCATCGACTATGGTTTCTCCTATCAAACAATACAAATCACCTATCAATTCTCCCTTGGCAACTACTAAAGCTCCTTTAACTATCTTCATTTTACTATTTTCTTCAGAAAATTTAAACCTGTCTTGATCAAACTTCTTCAAAGACAAAAGACTCTTTCAAAGATCCGGTACATGTCCTACACTAGAAATAGTTTGTATAGAACTATCAAATATTTTTATTCGAACATCTCTAACTCCTACTATTTTACATATATTGTTATCATCCATGTAAACAGTCCCTCCACTCAATCGACAAGTATGACTACAAAAGCAGCTGAATCTAAAACCCATTGATATTTCATATCTTTCTAAACAATCGACAATACCTCTCCCTCTTCATATGAATCTTTACCTTCAATAATATTTACTTAGGAATCCTTTGATTCTGATGCATGTATATTAGGCTTGGAATCTTCTTCCTTTTAAAATCTACAATCTTTTCTTATATGGCCCATCTTTCGCAATTCCAACACTTTTTTTTTTCTTGCCTTTTAACTTGGATCTAGATTTATTGCCACCAATCTTTTTTGTAGGTCTACCTCGTGCCATCATCACATCACTTGAAGAACCACCATCTGATTTTCTTCGTGCCTCTTTGGTCAATAATAAAGATTCCACAAATTTACAAGTGAGAGTAGTATCTTTATTAATGTTCATCACTAAAGTATCCCATGAATCAGGTAAACACAAAACAATAGAGTAGCTCTCTTCTTTTCATCGATATTAGTATCGATAGCTGCAAATCTACTAATCAATCTATCAAACTCATTCAAGTGTTGCTGCAAAGAGGACTCTTCCTCCATTTTAAGGTTGTAAAGCTTCTTCCTTAGAGAGATCATATTAGACATGGATTTCCCCTCATAGATGTGTTAGCCCTAAGGCTACATGATAATTTTGATGATAACAATACACATTGATTAATTGTGATTTACTAACATGTTTATGTGCAAGAGTAATATCATTGAAATAATTGTCAAATCAAGAAAAGGCTTATTAAAATGAAGTGTTGAAGCTAAGGAGAAGACTACATGTTAAAGGCACCAAAGTTTAAGTACAAGGTTTGATTCAAGGAATGTGACACATGAGCAATGTTAATCAATTGGTCATATATTTCTCTACAAATGTCCAAATATGTGATTATTGAGCCTTTGGAAAGCTTACTCAATTTATAACATTTCATATGTTTTAAAGAAATTCAAATTTTAAGTGTAAGATCGTCCAAATCATCATGCAAGTTGAAAGACAAATGGAAGCAGCTGACATGAGCACCGAATACTCTTTTGGACATATCTTGAGCTAGAAAAATCAAAATGACTTGATTCTTGTGGCATTAGAAAGATGACTTAATGGGGCACATTTCATATTTTTGAATAAATTCAAATTTCAAATGGAAGGCCGACATAATTGACATGCAATTCGGTGGACTGACACAGAGAAGAAAAATCAACTCACATGAGCACCGAATGGTGTTTTGGCCATATCTTAAGATAGAGATATCCAAATTCTTTGAATCTTAATGTTTTGGAAAGCTTATTCAAATATGAAGATCTTTTATGTTTTGACGAAATTCAAATTTCAAACGGAAGACTGACAGAATTATCATTCAAGTTGGTGGACTGACACATGGAGGAAAAATCAAGTCACATGAGCACTGAATGGTGTTTTGGCCATATCTTGAGCTACAGATATCCAAATGACTTGATTCTTGATGCGTTGGAAAGCTTATTCAAACTGAAAGATCTTTTATGTTTTGCAGATTTTCAAATTTCAAACAGAACATTGACAAAAATGGGGCAGACAAGATTACGGTTTTTATGGTGGGTAGAAAATTCACTTGTTCAAGTTCATCTCTTTGCCTATAAAAGGAGCCCTTCTCCCATGCATTCAGCAAGGAGTGCAAGAGAAGCATTTTATCAAGCAAAAAGCAAGAGAAATATCAAGTTTATAGAGCTTTTATATTCTTTATCTACTCTTTGAAGAGAGTTTACTTTTGTTGTAAAAACTTTTCTTTGTTCTTGTATTGTGTGAGAGTGAGATATTACTTGTAAAGGATAATAGTTATCCTTGAAGACCTCTTGTTGGTGTGTTATCAAGAGTTTGAAAGAAAGAACTCTTGGTGTGGTGTTATCAAGAGTTGAAGAAGTTTCCTTGGTGAGGTTGTTCATCAAGAAGAACTCTTGGTGTGGTGTTATCAAGAGTTGAAGGAAGTTGCCTTGGTGAGGTTGTTCATCAAGAAGAACTCTTGG